>OZ024890.1:50957592-51004640 GCA_964017195.1 Siderastrea radians | reverse complement strand
AAATTAAAAGAACTGATTTGCCTAGTGTGGAAATAAAGCAGTAGTAAACCAGTGCATAAACCGGTCCACATACTTCAGTTAATTTATTCACTGATAGATACCAACCATTCAGCGGGCTCAGACAGCGGTGACTATCATAACGCACAGCTTAAAGGTCGACATCAACACGTGCATCACGTCGGGCTATCAGGTCGCCTGCACGACTCCTATTTCAAGTCTTTGTACACCGCGCCTTTTATCGGTCTTTTGACCAGTTTTGCTTCTTGTGATTTTGTAGTGGGTTTAGTTTGGAGGATTTTTAAATGGTGACTGAATTGAGCCGTTACAACTTAGGTGTCGTATTTTTAAGAGTTAGATCTCGAGCTCATATCTGATCAATTTTCTGATAACAGGTGGATATCTTGTGGCTTGCGCTGTTTGGTATTCTCAGTTAAATTTGACCTCTGATCATTTGCAGTTACCAAGTCTGATCCTAATAAGGAGAAAATGCGCAGGAGATGAAGTCTAAAACGTGAAATTCGTACGCATTTGGCTGTGGCATTAAAAAGCAACCAATGGAACAAACAAAGAACAGGTGCTTCTTCACGGGAAAATGTGTGTGCTGCAAATAAATTCACTCCATTATGTATTTAGTAACCGGTCCCAAATTGGACAGTACGTTACTCTCTTCACGTCATAGAATTCATCTCGTGCGCACTTTCTTCTCTCTCTCCTATGCACTTTCTCTCTTATTAGATGTTTCGATGTGAAGTAGCGCCGTATACTTTTACGAGTTGTACTGTATTTTGACGAGCCTGCAGGGCTCAACTGTACAAACGAGTATCAACGAGTATCAACTGTATCGACTGTACAAATAACAAGTAAAAATACACGGCGATACTTCACACCAAAACATCTAATAAGAGATTTATTATCCAACTTAACCTTTTTCAACTCTTTTCAGTAACTTGAAAGAAAACTTACTACAAGTGTAACAGGATTAGCGCGCACACAGTACTGTACAACAACCAACTATACAATATCGTGGGATATTTGTACTCGTTTCGCGCGCTTTCAGTACAATAACTAATACAGTTGGATAATAAGTAGTCCTTTGAGATACAGTAAGAACAAAGTTTGAGGCCGTTCGCGCTTACTGCCTTGGCGCATACTTTTTTTGCATTTTTACCACACACAGTCCGTGACGCAATGCGACGGCATACCTTAAGCGCGGGCTAAAGAAGTTAATGTAGATACTTTCGTGTGGGTCTTGTTCATAAACTTTGCACGGAATGAATTTTCAAACATGGAACAACGATATAACGGGAACTCTTTGCAGGGAAAGGCGGAGATGGCTGTCTTGAAACAAAATAGCTCTGCAAAAATTCTACGGTAGAAGTGATCCGTATTATCTATATGAACTAGAAATAGTTGACACTACAGCTGCCCCCGCTGTTACTGAAAAGTTTTTGTGAACGTATCTATTGATTTTGAATGTTTCCTTTTTCTTGATTTACTTAGAAACACTTTTGTGTGGCATGTTTTTTTTTCTGTAGTATAATTTAGGTTTTAGATTGTTTCTGCGGAAGCTAAGAGATTTCACTGAAGCTAAGAGATTTCACTGACATTACGGAATCTCGCCAATTGAAACGGGTTGACCACTAATGCAAATGAGCTCTACTTTTTCTGTCAACCATGGAACTTCTTTGTGTTTGGGTATGGTTTGGGTGCAAATTAGTCGAACCTATTAATTGATTGAGGAACAAATTAGAAGAACAATAAGCAGCAAGAGAATAAACTTAGAGCTAATTTCGCGAGTCGAGGGCGGTAAAATATAAACAGTAATGCGTGGTGAACGATGTGTTCGTCCGATCTTCTTTCGACAATCTTTCTTTGTTAGAACCATCATTGTAGTGGAAAGTTCATGGGCAAATTGCACTAAAATGCGGGAGAGCAACTTCCCGTGGAAATAATTTCCATACACGCAATGTAAACAGTAAAGTACCATGAACGTAACTTTTCATACAAAATGGGTTTCCTCGGACGCGTTTCTTACATTAAAGCAAGGTTTTACACAGAGACAACCAACTACATGAATTAAATTCGAAATCAATCGAGTAAAATAAAAAAGCGGCTATATTTGGCAGTATTTGTTAAATGTACTGAAATTTCATAGTCACCCAAAACATCTTGCAATGTATTAATCTGAAAAGTTATAAATAATGAGGTCGCAGCTCGACTTCCAAGTATACAGAAACTGAAAAATTCGACCTAGAAATATTTTTCAAGAAATTCACTGTTTCCATGAGCTATTTCTGAGGGGAAGTGCTACAGTTGTTGTGTTTCCACGCGACCTAATACAATCTTGTGACGCAAATTTTCTCACGAGTTAAAAAACACAAAACTGATGTCTGTTGGGTTTACTGGTGTTGAGATTCCCTCGTTCGCTAAGCAATGCTTGCTTGTTTGTGGACCGAGTCTTTCAGTCCTCCGAAGTGATTTGTGTCTGACTAATCATTTCCAATCAATGATTTGTGTATGATGCGTGTCCGACAAATAGACATACGCAGCGTCTCTGGATCCAAAATTTTTAGGCCAAACTCGAACTTTTCCTTCTCGTGGCCAGAGAATTTACTCGAAATTTACGTTGGCTTTCTACGGGAATAAAATGAGGCAAACGGAGCTAAAAAATTCAGTTTCTCTCCCCCCTTCAAAACAGCTGCTCTGCGAGATTTATATACTGAACACATGTGCGGTTAAAAGGAAACACTCGCAGTATGACTGACGGAAAAAGAACCACACGTTTTCTTGAATACCGTGCACCTTCTAGATAGAGATTTTTGATTTACTAACACCGTCACATTACCCATATATTCCCTTCGGGCATTTACTGATGCTAAGTCATCACTACCCATTTATTTATTCCGTTCGGGCGTTTAGTGATGAAACGTCATCATTACCCACTTATTCCGTGTGCGCCTTGTTCTGGCAAATCGAGATTTGATCTGGTATATATACCCCCTGTATATTTTAACTGTAAGTACTTAACTTCCCTTTACTTTATATACGTGGGAGCTATAAGGGTGCCTCCTCGGAATTTTGCCTCTAGGCAAAATCCCTGCGGGGGCAAATACCAAACCTTTGCCTTAAACGATAAGCTCACAAACAACACCTTTTTGGCAATATTTGAAAAAGGTTAATGGAAGTTGGTACGTAAATCCTGAAAAGTGAATTTCGTTTTCGCAGTCAAGATCACCCCCCACCCATGTTTTAATTTGCTCTATTCATTGAACATATAAGTACCGTATAGCGAGTCGTGTGGATGCGCCTATTCGAGCATTTCCAGTGTTTTCCCAATATCAGCTATGAAAGCCTTATCAAGTAGCAAAGGCCTATTTCTTCAAAGTTTAACTCGTACCTTATCTTCAAAACGAATGCGAGGACCCCATTTTTCTGGTAAAGCAGTAACCGCAGCAGAAATTTGGACAGCAATCGCCCATAAAAAAGTTTTTTTCAGCGAACGTACATAAGAAGCAAATAAATGCGTGTACCGTGTTGCCATTGAGGTTGAGTGTGTTAAAGGTCTAATTAATTTTCGGTGAACACTCATTGAAAAAATGGCACATAAACCAAGCATTTCATGTAAAAAAAATTATGATTTGAATAGTTGGCAGTGGGTGTTACCTATGTGCCCCATTTTGTTACAAAAGTGCCTGATTTCGTGACAAAAGTTCCCGAGTTGTTACCAAAGTGCCCTACTTTCGGTTACGAAAGTGCCCTAAAAAAGTTACAAAAGTTCCCTGTCGTTACTAAAGTTCCCTAGTTCGTTACCAAAGTTCTCTTTTATCGTTACCAAAGTTCCCTTTCTACGTGACAAAAGTGCCCCTTCCTCTGGCTCTCTCTCTCTCTCTCTGGAGATTGAAAGTAGGGCACTTTTAGTCACGTGTTCTCTTTTGGTTATAACTCTCTTTTAATGACTAATTACAACTCCCGTTTGTGATTTTGCAACGGCTATTGACCAAATCAACACCCAAACAGCGTTTTATCTTTATACCTGTATTTTGGATTTTTTTACAGATTTTAATCTAATCTCAACGTTGCATAAATGCCCTGTGCCGGGGCAGACAGTTTTTTACCCCCTTTCAGTCATTTTTTTTCGTGGATGGACGGGTATCCGACCCGTTTAACTGGTTTTGGGCATTCACTCGTCATCCACAAGTTTTCTCTCCCGAAATTTCCCTTCGGACAAAAAATGCCGTTGTAACGTATACTTCTTCATCTACTTGCGAAGTCTCGAAAGTAAATCGTAACACGAAAAAGCTTTTTTGGGAAGAAGATACTATATCTCTAAAAGATCGCAGCGTTTTTTGCTGAAATTTCACACAAGACTAAAACATGTTATGTTCTTTCATCACAAAAACATTTGCTCGAAGAAAAAGCGACTAAGTATTTTTTTTTGCGATTTTTCGATTTGACGATGCGGCCGGCGTTACATAAGTGCCCTATTGTCAGGTATGTTTTAATTCTCGATAAAAACTATCTCTTTTGTGATTTTTTAAAATTTCTTCACGTCAAAAGAATGCGTTAATAAATCACTTTTAGTCCACGAAAATTATTACAACAAATAACTTTTATTGTAGAAGATGAACAAGTATGATTTATTTTTAGAAGAGGTATCAGACACTTCATTGATGGTCCAAAAAATTAAGTCGTAACTCTGTAAATATTAAAGTTCTTACGTTCAAACTAGGTACAAGAGCCATAAACTGCACGTTCTACAGCTTGGCAGTCTCACAATGAACGATTATTTGCTGAGTCAGCATATTTTATAAATGTAGGGGTTTTTGACAGCTCTCATTCAAACTGACAGCTGTCAGTTACGAATTGCAGAGTGAATGGCCAATCAAAATGTAAAGCTGCTTATGGGCTATTTTTGTGACAAGTTGCAAGCCATCTGCTTTATGGGGCTGTATATTTTTTTTAAGTTGGTAAGGTACCTTACTTGGCCGCTATCTTGGATTTTTTTCTCAAGAAATGTGTATTAATAAATGAGCTCGTATATAATAAAATTTCAGTTCATGGCACTGCAGCATCTTTCCTCTTAAAATGTATATTCAGTCAATTCTGTATCTTATAGCCACTCAGCAATTTGGAAAATTTCCTGTTTAATACAGGTTCACTAAACATACTTTGTGTGGGCGTGGTCAATGGAAATCCATGCGAGTACATTGTCGAAAGTGATTTGTTCCCAGTTAAATGGCTACAGTAAAAGCTAGCTGAAGAAAGATTTCAAGTAAAGGAAGTCAAAGCAAAGATCTATCTTGTCATATACTACGTTGAATAAATAGAAATTAAAAAAAATCATTGAATTAACTACAAGGGTGGATCCATATCCACAACAAATAAACATCGTTTTGAGTTTGGGGAGCTTTCCCCTACCCCAGTGAAAAATTCAGGCCCCCCAAAAAATATTGCCCATGAACTACATACATGAATGAAAAATAACAACTCTGTAGAACAGTTCTGATGGTGCTAATATAATGAATAGACGAAAGACACAAATTACATTTGATGAGTTCTAGTGTTAGATTTGGAAAACAGACGTCTCTACATTGTAAACAAGACAGCGTTTTGCCTTACTCACGGCCAAGTATCGTATATTACGCTTCAATGTGATGCAGCCTTTGTTGAACAACAACAAGAACGAGAAATCACGTTTCTAGGCCCGTCTATAAAACCGAAGAACTTCTTGTTGTTTTAAGCGATATCAAATCGTAAAATGATATATGTATGTTTTTCACGTTAAGGAATGCACGCTTGTTTTGAGTGTTTGTACGGATGTTTCGGTATTTACAGTGGGAGTTATAATTTTTGGAAGCGTGCAAGTCTTAATATAAGGTATTTTTCGCAGTTTCAAGATCACTCAACGGCATCTCTCGCTTATGTTTCTTTAAATTTTCTTTAATTTTGTTATTGTTTGTAATCAGATACATTATACTTAGACATGAAGGCTTAGCTTATGTTGTCTGTTAGCGAGCATAACCAGTTAATTTAGCTATAAAAAAGTTAGGTTGCTTTGTGTAAGCTGAGACAGTTTTACGTTTGTTATAAATTTTCTATTCGTGAAATATAAATTATACTAGGAATAGTTTTGGATAGTTGGCAATTGTTCTTGTTATTAACGATTATTCTTGAACACTGCCCGTGTACTTATAGTCTGGCTATCAATAACGAGATGCCTATTCTTGATTCTTGTCTTAGTGTAGTGGGTATTGCACCCGACTAGTAAGCAGGTGGATGGCGGCGGCGGTGACGCTGGGGGGCAAATTTTCTTTCAAGCATAAATTTTACCCAGTTAATATGATCATTTGGGGCTTAAAGCTTATTGTCACGATAGATGTTATTTAACAAAATCGATTATTACGTGAACAAGCAATAAAAATTAATTATTACATTACATCATGCCACCCCATACCATACCACCACTGAGATGGAAAGAAAGGTACGGTTTATAGTAATGGAAATGCGAGTTTCTCCGGTACACTTTGATGTTCAGCGAGTAACTTTGTTTAAAACAATGTAGAACGTACTTACAAGCCAGACACAATTAAATCCTACCTGATAAGTCTCAGATATTTCTGCAGTTTTATCTTAACAGAGCGTCCTGACGGAGTGAATGTCGATGATGCTACTATTAACTTCATTGACAAAAAAGCCCGCTTGTGGTCATCATCTTACAAGAAAGACAGTCAACGCAGGCATCTTGAGAAACAGTATGAAGATCTTTCTAACTTGACATCAGCCGAAATGATCACTAAATTTGAGCAGGGTGAATCAACACGAAGAGCAATCTCCCTCATCAATCAGCTTAGTGGGGCCCACTGCCTTGAAATTAACCAAGCAGATTACACACTAATTAGAGATTTCATCCTAACTCAAATACCAATCGCTAACGCCCATAGATCGGGCGTGCTAGCCAACATGACTATGGCTGAGTTCCACAAAGCAAAGCGATGCGAGGGAAGTTACATCATTAGTGTGAAGAAGCACAAGACTGCAGAATACATGGCCCTGCCAGGGTGGTGCCGTCTCCTACCTTGCTTGATTACCTGAAAGAGTTTGTAGCTGAAGTTAGAAGTGTAGTAACTCTTAACAAAGATGATGACGATGTTGTGATATTGTCATGGAGTGGAGCGAGGCTCGCATCTGGCCAGATATCAACCGCGATAAATGCCGCCTGGAAAAAAGCAGGCATAGAGGGGCATATTAGTTCAACCCTATTCCGAAAGTCAGCCGTGACTGCTGTACACACTAACCACCAAGGCATGAAAGGACAACTCGTCCATCTACTGGCAGATAAAGAGTCGACAGCGCAAAGGTACTACAAGCTTCACGAGAAGCAACAATCGCGTATTAAGGCAGCTGCAGTGCTTCCCTCAATCATGCATCGGAAGAAGGCACTTCGATAGCTAAGGCTGAAGATGAAAATCCTGTTAGTGCTGAAGGTAGCAAGGAGAAGCAAACAACGTGGAAAGAGCAATAAAAAGCAGCCGTAAGAGAGCTTTTCCGCGAAGAAATCAACCAAAAGCGTGTCACAATGGCAGTAGTTAGAGAGAAGATAAAAGACCACCCGACCCTTTACGATCAAGACCCTAAGAAAGTATACGACAGAGTTCGCAGTGGATGGCGTGGTATCGACAAAAAGAACCACCTGGAGACTGCTGGTGAAGCTAAACTACCAGAAGAAGAAGAAACTTTATCGGACAAAATGAGTCGCTTCTTAACTAGTTCTTCGGATTTTGTGCCGCCGTCGAATTCAAGTTACCTGAGCAAGAACATTTTTTCCCGCGAGGAAAAAGAAAACCTGTTTCGGTTATTTGGAGCTACAATCAGGAGTGGAATAATCTCAAAACCCGTCGTCAAGGACATTCTGGAAAAAGACGATGCTGGAAAGGAATTTTTGCTCAAATTTACCGTAGAACAGATCATAAACCGTTTAAAGTATGAGAGACGGTTAAACAAGAGGCGTTAAGCTACAGTAGGAGCACTGATAGTATAGTGTTTTTCAGGCAATAGAGTGTTTCTTACGGGAGGTTATCGGGTAATAGTATCTCCACTGAACTTTAATCTTCTTTCTATAGAAGCTTATATACCCTAGTAGTTTGTTCATTTTTTTTTCAAGTGACCAATATACAACACTCCCCAAACAAAGACTCTGGATTTTTATTTTTATTACTAAATTTCGTTCCTAACAAAGTCTGCGAAACACACATTTTGGAGAATTTTCCGAAAAAACAGTTTCACTTCTTAGGCGAGAGAAGAAGACAAGAAAAAACTAATGAATGCAACCTGTTAAGTTTGTTTGTTTGTTTGTTTGTTTTTCTCGGACGAGTTCAATGCATGCAAGTGTTTTACTCAAGTGGATGCTATTAAGACCTATTCTCTCAATGTGGAGGTTTGTCATCAGATGTTAAATTTGATTTTAAGTTTGTTGTGTTGAGATAAGTAAGGCACTTTCTGTCACTTGTACGTTTACATTACTTTGAAGTCTATGATAGTTAATGAGCAAATTGAGCTCTTATGTTTTAATTTTCAAGCACTTTTTGTGAATGAAATTCCGTTTTCAACACTGCTAAGCATTACTATCAGTTCATTAAACAGTTACTTAAGATTTTAAGAACTCTTTGAAGTATATTGCCTCTTGTTAACTTATTTTCGATAGTAACACTGCACTTGCACATAAACGCCGCCGTAAATAGCGCTTACTATGAAGGCTTGAATGTTTTGAAAAGTTGAGAATCATCTCTATTAGCTTCCTGAAAGAAATTTATATTTGTGAGTGATACACACTAACGCCTTTAATTTCCGCGGGGTCTAGAATCTCCAGCCAGTAAAAAAAATTCACGGATTTTATTTTCGAAAAACGCCAGCAATTCAAAACTGATTCAGAAATTACAGTTTTTGCATTAAACAAAACATTGCGTCACCAAAAATGAACATTGGGTATGAGGGTTTTAAAGCCTTAAGGTAGTGCATAGTGCTAACGGCACTTTTGAGAAAAAGCACTTATATTTAATACCTATTTTGCAATGCATAAAACATCAGATCCCATTCTCAATTGCCAAAACATGTTCCGAACCACCCTATTTTGGCACAAAGCATTTTAAGATAAGGGCCCCATGTTTCTGTTACGTTAAAAAGGTGCCTTATCCAACGTTGCAAAGTGCCCTATGCAACGTTACAAAGGTGCCCTAACGTGACATAAGTGCCCTACCTTAGGTGACCAAAGTGCCCTACCGTTGCATAAGTGCCCTATGGTACGTGACAAAAGTGCCCTAAGTGACATAAGTGCCCTATGGTACGTGACAAAAGTGCCCTAACGTGACATAAGTGCCCTATTTTACGTTGCAAAAGTGCCCTTCAATCTGCCTCTCTCTCTCTCTCTCTCTCTCTCTCTCTCTCTCTCTCTTCTTTAATTACGTTTTGTGCTAATTCATCTCGTCTTCAGCTGGACGGATACACCATATAAGGACTCGCTTTCACCTTTGTGACCGCTTTGTGGTAAAGAAATCAATGTTGAATGTCTAAATGACCAAATATACCGAAATGTTTCACAACACATCCAGTTAATAGTAAGTATTAGTGTACATGTGCACGTTTTCCTTCGCGCGTTTGCATTTGAAAGTTTTGCACCCTCGTGTGTACGACAATCTGTCGCACGTTCTTCCTTTCAAGTGTCTTTTTTTCAGATGGGAGTGCCAGGTATTATGCTAAGCAGCGAGATAAGCCATGTTGCTCTATAGGCAGTTTTATTACAGGTGTCTCCATCGAAATCACGGGCACGATAATTGATCTTTCATACTCCAGTGAAACGATTGATTAGTTGGTGTGCGATACGGGCACGATTATTAACTGGGAATATCAGCTCTCACTGTCAGTCTCTTCGTAGCTCAAGTTGTAGAGTGTTTGCACCCGAGTATCCCAAAGGTCATGGACTCACAAAGTCTCGGAATAAATTCCCGCAGTTCATCATCAGCAACTACAGAACTTGTGAACCGAACCTAACATACACACACGCCAACACACCTTTATTGGTTTCTAAGAATATAGTTACGCATATTCAGTCCCTACAACCCTGATGTGACCAATTTGTTTTAATTTTAATTTTAATTTGGTTTAAAACATCTTTGTGAGTACTAAAAATGTCTGTCACTGCATTTTTAATAATCTGAAATTGTCAACAGAAGTTCAAAGAAGGCTATCACAGGAAGAGTAATGCTTGGTAACCTATACACAGATGTTGTGGCTCAATTTTATCCTTGGTTTAATTTTTATTTTCCTTTGTTCTATTCTCATTATCATACATTACCATACACAAAAGCAAAGGAAAATAAAAATTGAACCAAGGAAAACATTGAACCACAAGACATACACATTGACTTACAACGTAACCTCTCTCATGTCGCAAAGTTCGGGCAGTCAAAATAGATGTCTTCATTGGACATTATTGCCACGTTCAATTTCCTGAAAATGTTCGTTTCAGATATTGATTTGCCATGCGCTGACGAACATTTTTTCACGACCTCTCTTATGCATGTACTATTTTTTTAAATCTCAAAGAGAGGAAGGGTAAATATTTTACAATAGTTTTTCTTGGTCTTACGTGTTTTTTTTATATTTTACGTCTTGTATAGATAAGGGTAAAGATTTTACAAGCGTTTCTCTGTTTTTTGTCTTTTCCGTTTTTTTTTACAAGTTTTTGTTCTTCATATCTTTCAGAGATGACGGGTAAAAATGTTACGAGGGTTTTTCTTGGTCTCACATGTTTTGCAACGTTTGTGCAAAATATATTTTGGCCTTTACAATTTCAAAGGAATACGGAATTCTGTTGTGAAAGATCATCCAATACAAGTGGTTTCAGCTGCAGCAATAACACCTTAGAAGATACAAACATACCAAACGCATCGAAATTCCTCACATGCCCCAAAAATAACGTCAAAAAGGTATGTTACAATGTAACGGAAGTACAGACTTGTCAAGATGGCTCCAATGCAAGCCTTACGGTCCAAGGCAAAAAAGAAATTCACATTGGAGCATTTGTTCCTTTCTTGGGGGATGACAGATATGGACATTCTACAGCGATGAAAATGGCCATTGATATAATAAACAATAGAAGTGACATTTTGACTAACTACACTCTGGTGTTAGACTCTGAGGACACGATCTTTGTAAGTATATAAAGCACTTTATTGACTAGTTTTACTTCGACATGAGGTCAGTTTACCTTGAAGATAACTTGTTTAAATTACCTTTCACTTCAAATGTTTACATCACACCATAATAACATAACTGGCACTGAAGTTGCCGATACAATTTCTGTTAATTAAATAGAATATCTTAAATCACTTTTATGAGGATTTTTTTTACTGCAACATTTTCTTACGAGAACTATAGAGCGTTTCGGAAACGTCACTGATTATCGTTTGTTTGCCAAGTTGTCTCCAAAGCTGTTAAGCAGCAATTTTATTTTATCTAGGAGAGAATTTCTGGACATACATTTTGCAGTGAATAAGATATTCACATAATTGTAACTTTTCATTGCGTGGAATTATGATATGTTGCTCTAACGTCATGGATAAAGCTGGCGGTGTCTACTATTGCAAAAACAGTCAAATTCAAACGCAGGCGATTATTTGTAACGGATTTCTTCCTTAGTTTCTTGACAGCTACATAATTGTACTTAAATACTTCTTGATTGGAAATACAATAAGAGTATTACAGTGATCAAATTTCATAAGAAAAAACAGAAAGGTATTCCAGTTAAATGGCCAAAAGAGTATTTGAAAGAAAATTTCTTGGTCATCTGTACCGCTGGTCAGCTATAAAGTAAATGCCAAATCACAACGCTCTCTTCACAAAAGCTCAATTTTCGAACTCCCACGAGGCTTGAAATGACACCTCGCTGTACGAGCAGCAATCGTGTATGGAAAAAGCCGTTTCTTTTATGGATATAATATGAGCTGGTATTTCCCCGGGGTATTTTCTGAGCTCATTTCGTAACAACTTCCAAACAGCTGAATCGCTATTTGTTTAGTCGACAAATCTGAAGGAAAAGCAAAAAATGACTACATCTTAGTTTATGTCGACTGACGGTTTTCTTTTAGCTCTATATCCCCAGAAGAAACCACTAGGTGGAAGCAGTGTTAGTGTTTACACGACAACATTGTTGAATGCATCATTGTTTAACCGGATTTTGAACGAGGTGGACAAATGAATTCAAATGAATTCACCACGGTTCAACTGAACATGTTAAAAGCGTTTGGCCACCCTTTTGAATGATGTTGAAAGTCGGTGAAGTATGTAAACTGGTGTTTCTTGCACGTGTATGTTTTGGATATTATTGCACCCGGCGGCGGCCACAAGAATTCAGCAATGTTACATACGCATGTTCACACTTCGTGACAACAGGAAAACCAGAATGCTGTTGAATCGTGAGTTTGTTGGCTATCAAACATTCAACATCATTCAAAACGTTTGCCAAACGCTTGCAGCCTCTTGAATTCCTGAACAATGTTGAACGGTGCTCGGTATAAATGTTGAATCCGTTTGGCAGAGGTCTAATAAGCAAAGCTAACAACTGATGTTAGATCAATTCGTGACACCCCGCAGAAATGGTTTAGATCTATCTGACGGTAATTCAAACACATTTTATGCAATCTGAAGCGAGGCATGGTATAGTCGTGCAGTTAGAATAACGGCCTCATCAAATCATCTCCTGAAAGGATTTTGGCCGAAGCCTAGGACCAGTTACATAATCAAAGACACGTTTTCTAATTCTGATTAGGTCTTCTTCCATTCCATTTCAAATAAAACGTGATTTCCTTTTCTGCCGACTTGACAACATTGAGATCCTTTTTTTGACTTTTAGATTGAGCAATTTTGGTGACCTGGGAACAACGTCCCAAGAAAGGAGACTATTTTTTCAGATCCTCACTATTCGTTTATTAATATCGTTAATATATAGATTTAGCCAAGCCTAAAAGCGAAGCTCCACATCTCTCTTTCGTGCTTATTGGCCCGTAAAATACAGTAAATTTTAGTTGTGCAGTTATTCCCCAAGAGGTGAAAAACAGCAAGGGTAAACATGCGGACCGCTGACAAAACTGAGAGTTGGCTTATTTTTCTTCAAAGAGAAGACTTCAGCACGACTTTCACCGACAGCTCTTCTTCTGGCATTCTTTGGAAAGCTAGCTTATTACGTTCAAGAAGAGTACTTGTAAAACCACAATTGCTAAAAAAAAAACCGCTTAAGTTGCTCCCGGTAGCAACTCGACAGACTTTTCCATACAAATACATTTCTCACTGATTCCAGTGCATCCCTCTGGCTGTTTAGTTCTGTTAAGCATGAAACATTTCTCGAAATCTATCTTGCTAAAATAAATAATATTTTCTCGGCATCAAACCGTTTACTGACAAAAATTACCCAAAAATGTTTTCGGAAACTTTCAAGCACACGTACTATATAGATTTAGCCAAGTCTAAAAGCGGAGCCGCCAAGGAATAAACTGGTGTTCGTTTCTCAAAAATAGTCCTGAAACTTTTCGGTCTGAAGTATATTTCGGGGCTTTTTTTGGCTCGTTCGCTTTCGAAAAGTGCCTCTGAAAAAGCCCGAAAGTGTTCCGAATTGTCCTTCAATATTTTGGGGATCTGTTCTGTAAAACCAAGCTCGAAAGGTCATTCTGGAGGCTGAGCACAGCTTGATTATTATTTTTTTTCGGGCATCAAACTGAACACATTTTACTCACGAGCCGTCTTGCTTGGTGTTTGCAATGCTTCCATGTCCTGTCATTAACTGTCAAGGCTTGTCAAATCTCCTTGGATTATTGGCTGTTCGCTTGAATGAACTTGAAACGGCGCTCATTTACAAAAACAAAATAGAAATTATTCGACTGTTTAAATAGGTTATCTTCATCGCGTTGGGATGTTAACAAATAACATGAACTGCCACTATTAGTCTGGTCAAAAATTTATACTAACATTTCACCGGCATTTTATTGGGATTACCCGAAAGAAAGGGTTGGGGAGCTTCGAAGCACTTGTAATAAACTTATCGAAGAAATGTGGCGTAGGTTTTAGCAGCCGCGAAAAAATTCGAGCACTTTGAAGAACACACATTACTTACTGGATAAAATAGCCTTAAACTCAAAACTGCTTCGCTTATAGTTACTTAAGTAACCCTTATATTTCGTTCTTTAACTTGAGACCATCGAGATTGAAAACAGACAAACACCAAACGTGCTTAACTCTATGGCATAAGTTTTGCGGCTGCAAATTGTCTGAAATTGGAGCGCTTTTAGAAATGCACAGAACTGCTTTTGGAAGCTTTTCGGGTATAATAGGTTTAAATCGACAACTGCTTCGCTTATAGGTTTTCAAATAACTGTTATATTTCGTTCTCTAACTAGAGACCATCAAGATTCAAAACAAACAAACACCAAACACGCTTTAAATTATACCAGCATAAGTTTTGCAGATGCGAAGTAAGCCTATATTAATAAAGTTAGGCGTTTTGAGGAACGCACAAAACTGTTTTCGGAAGCTTTTGGGATAAAAAAGCTTTAAACCGACAACTGCTTCGCTTAAGAGACTATTACTATTGAAAACTTCTTGGACAAGAAAATCGACAGTTGCACAAAGAGATGGACCGGGCGGCCAAAATTGAAAGCGTGCAAAGCTTGTGCAGTTGTCCTGCGACTGTGCTTAGACCTACTGTTACGAATAAACAAAAATAAAAATAATGGACAGAGAAATCATTTTTGAAAAACCTTTATTCGAAAACCCTTCATTTGGGCAAACTTTCGAGGAAACTCTAGCGAATTTCCTTGCAATAAAGTGCAGCATAGGCAGCTGAACACTAAATTCTTCCATTGATACGCAGTAGCACTAGACCAGACACGTTGTTACGAAACAGAGTATTTTGCGTTGTAACACGTTACAAACGAAGCTGCCGCCATTTGAGTGAAACTCATTCCATCGATCCCTCGAGAGAGTGATGACGTCACTTCAGATTTTGATAATATAGTTGAAAATGCAAAGGATTGTGGGATACTATTCATTCTTCTTCCGGTTTAAACCTATTATGCCCGAAAAGCTTCCAAAAACAGTTAAGTGCATTTTTTAAAGCGCTCGAATTTCAGACAATTTGCAGCCGCAAAACTTATGCAACAGAGTTAAGAATGTTTGGACGGTGTTTGTTCGTTTGTTTTCAATCTCGATGGTCTCAAGTTAGAGAACGAAATATAAGCGAAGCAGTTTTGAGTTTAAAGCTATTTTATCCCGTAAGTAATGTGTGTTCCTCAAAGTGCTTGAATTTTTTTGCGGCTGCTAAAACCTACGCGACATTTCTTCGATAAGTTTATTACAAGTGCTAGCTTCGAAGCTCCCCAGATCCTTTATTTCGGGTAATCCCAGTAAAATGCCGGTGAAATGTCAGTATAAATGTTTGACCAGGCTAATATTTTTATTCAGTGGCAGTTCATGTTATTTGTTAGCATCCGAACGCGATGAAGATAATCCATTTAAACAGTCGAATAATTTTTATTTTGTTTTTGTAAATGAGCTCCGTTTCAAGTTCATTCAAGCGAACAGCCAATAAACCAAGATTTGACAAGCCTTCACAGTTAATGACAGGCAGGATATGGAAACATTGCAAACACCAAGCTAGACGGCTCGTGAGTAAAATAATCAAGCTGTGCTCAGCCTCTAGAACGACCTTTCGAGCTTGGTTTTACAGAACAGATCCCTAAAATATTGAAGGACAATTCGGAACACTTTCAGGCTTTTTGAGAAACACTTTTCGAAAGCGAACGAGCCAAAAAAGCCCCGAAATGTATTTCAGACCGAAAAGTTACAGGAATATTTTTGAGAAACGAACACCAGTTTATTCCTTCGCGGCTCCGCTTTTAGGCTTGGCTAAATCTATATATTACGTCACAACCAAAATTTCTCGGATCGATAGGTTACCAAATTTACTTAGCAATGGAGCTCCGCTGGCGGGCTTTGCCCACAGGCTCCACTATAATTTTCAAGAGAAAATGGCACAAGTTTTTCAACCGCGAAGTATTAGTCGGGCGCTTTCAAGACCACACCTTGAACTAATTTTAGGAAACTTTTAGAGTCTCATTTTAGACAAAATAGACTTAAACCGAGAAATGCTTTGCTTATAATTACTTAAATAAAGATTTCATTTCGATCTGTAACTAAAGATACATTGAAATGGCTTAGCGGTGAAAAACAAAACGAACACGAAAGCATGTCACACTGAACTCACTCACTGAAGCGGCGATTCTATGTTTAGTTGCTAAATAGGGACATAAATGCCATTCACTTCAAATGAAGAAACTAATGTACAGCAATGTAAGGAAGATAAAATATTCCACAAATGATCAAAAAACATAAGGAGCTTTACACTAAGACTATAAACTTAAAAATGACGACAGAGCGACTCTTCAGCTGTTGAATAATAAAATTACGAATTAGTCAAAACAACCCAATATGCGTTGCCGAAGAAAAACAACCTACATTGAAAAAAAACAACAAGGACTCAGTCTAGAATAGTCACGATTTCCACTTTTCGAATAAAATACACTAGAATTGCTTTAAGAAAAATATTGAAAATTACGCACTACAGTTCAAAAGGAAATTGAGCGTTAAATTAAGTTAAGCCTAATATCAGATTGCTCACTAATAAAAATTCCTTTAATGAATAAACACAGAAAAAGGGACAAGAAACCTTCAAAAACATGAAACGTCATTCACATACGAAGCACTTGTTTGCCTAGGGAAGCAAACTTCATTCAATTTTCCCCTCGACTGAAGTTACTCGCAAGCCGGCAAACAGGAACTACAAGGCAATTTCACAGCTATTTTAAACAAGTTTTTGAAACATTTCAAGAACATTACCGTAGTTTTCTAAACATGTTAAGTCGCTCAATTAAACAATTTTAACAATGTAAATCCACAATCAAATCTGTAATTTGCTTTACAATGAACTGAAAGAAGGACTTGAAAATCTTAACGAAAGTCACCGGGTTCTTTCCAAATCTCCTTACCTTTGAAAAAAGCAAGTATGTCCTCGAACAAGGATTTCTTGCCTTCAAGCCTAAGAAAGTGGTATCATTCTTACGATTCATTAAAACTTTCCTTTAATGCCTTTTTCATATAAGTATTGATTTTGCCCTTATTTTAGTACATGTAGTTAACCTGTTTATCAGGATATCCAGTGAATTTTGTTTTTGATACCGATATGCCAGGCTGCACAAATCACTCCAGCAAATTATCTTTTTTCGCATGGAACATTAATGGACTATCTTCAAAATCATTAGGTGACGAATTACGGAATACTGATTGTTTAATCATGATCGATTAACAGTTTTGATTTCATAATTCTTTCCGAAACATGGAGTTTCCGAAAGTGTCGATGTTGAAGGCTTCAAGATTGTGACTACAAGTACCTTGAAAACCAGAAAAGGTGGTCGCAACTCGGGGGGGGGGGGGGGGGTTAGCATTACTTTATAAATCGATGTTCAACGATTGGATTTCAGTAGAAAAAGAATCATCAAATTTTTTATGGTTTAAGATTAGCAAGGAGTATACAAAAACGGCAAGAGACATCTATGTGTGTGGCGCCTATATCCCACCATACAACTCAAATTACTTCTGTCCTGATCTGTTTGACGAGCTTTAAACGATATTGAAAAATTCTCTTCTCTTGGCTCAATTCTTCTTATGGGAGATTTAAACTCTAGAACAGGCAAATATTCTGACGTTGTTTGTCAAGAGGGCAACACGATCATAACTAATGATCAATCTGAATCCTCGTTACGCGCCATTCAGCGGAACAGCTTTGATAACGAATTGAATAACCATGGAAAACGGCTTTTAGAAATCTGTAGGAGTGCAGATCTGAGGATTCTGAATGGTAGAACTAGTGGCGATTCATTGGGAAGACCCACATTTCATGGCAAATTAGGAGTTAGTATTGTTGATTATGCAATATGTGATCAAGATTTATTCCGCCATATCGCAAATTTCATTGTTAGAGAACCGTTGAGTTTATCAGATCACAGTCCCATAATGACATGGCTTATTGTTAATACGGTTAATGATCACTCAGCCACAACAAATATCAACGATACATTAGTACGTTTACCTAAACAGTTTATTTGGGAAAGAGATTCCTCACTTAAATTTAGAACCGCACTGCAGTCAAGAGACATACAGAGAATGCTACATGATTTCCTTATTGATAACAGGCCAGAAAGGAATGTTAACACCTCTCTAGATGCAGTAAAAAATATTCTTATTACAACTGCAAAATGGTGTTTAAAAATTAGGGTCGTTAAGAAACGACATATCAAATCATCTTCTAACAAGAAATGGTTTGATAAAGAATGTCGTCTTAAGAGTCACGAATTGAGAAAACTTGCTAGTCTAAAACACAGAGATCCACTTAATATTACCCTTCGGGAAGGATATCATACCGTCTTAAAACAGTACAAAGGCCTTCTGACACGGAAGAAAAATGAATATTATCAGACTAAGATTTCGGAACTTGAAAATACAGTAGACAATTCGGACAGCCGAAACTTTTGGAACTGTTTCAAATCAATGGATGCTTCTGTGAAGGAAACTAGCATCCCACCAATTTCAGAAGAAAATTGGATGTCTCATTTCCAATCACTACACTCTATAACGAACCCCTTAATACACACCAAGAAGCGGTTGTTAATGAGTTACGAAGTCTAGAAGATGCAACAACACATTCGCATTCTTTGGACTACCTAATAACCGAACTTGGAATACGCACAGCGGCCAAAAAAACTCAAAAACAATAAATCTCCGTTATCAGACAAAATCAAAAACGAAATGATCAAATCCAGCTTAAACCAGTTAATGCCTGTTTATTTGAAATTATTTAATGCGGTTCTTAGCTCGGGCACTATGCCTCAAACATGGTGCGGTGGCCTCATTACACCAATCTTTAAAAGTGGGACTAAAAATGATCCCTCAAATTATCGTGAAATATGTATTTCTAGTTGTCTTGGTAAACTATTTTGTTCCATTCTTAATCAAAGACTTCTTGAACACGTTCAGTCGCTTGACATACTTCATACCTCTCAAATTGGTTTTCTAGCAAATAATCGAACAGCAGACCATGTTCTTACACTAAGAACGTTAATAAACAAATATGTCAATTGTCACCAAACGAAATTATATGCATGTTTTGTGGACTTTAGGAAAGCATTTGATTCGGTCTGGCATGATGGACTTCTATACAAGCTGTTAAAGATCAATATCCGAGGAAACTTCTATAATGTAATTAAAAGTTTATATTCGAATTCTACCTCCTCTGTTAGAATTGGAAATAGCCAAACGCAATCTTTTCAATCCGCCAGAGGTGTGCGCCAAGGCTGCATTTTAAGTCCTTTGCTCTTTAACCTATACGTCAATGATTTAGCTTTCTCGTTTAACAATATTCTATCCGATCCGTTCGCGCTACCAAATGGCACCAAACTCAACTCTCTTTTTTATGCAGACGACTTAATTATATTATCACGATCAAAAGTAGGATTGCAAAATTGCCTAGTAAACGATTTATCCTCATATTGCAACTCTGGCATGCTAAGAATAAACCCTACGAAAACCAAGATAATGATTTTTCAACGATGTACAAAAAAAAGTGTGATTATGTTTTTCACATAGACAGTCAAATAATAGACATTGTCCAAAACTATACCTACCTAGGGACTCGCATCTCATCTTCCGAAAATTTTACACTTTCGCTTGAACACCTTCGACAAAAAGCTCTTCATGCTCTCTTTGGTCTACGACGGCACACTGATTTTAATAAACTGAAACCTTCTCATGCGTGTAAAATTTTTGACTCAATGATCTCACCAATTTTAACCTACAATAGTGAAGTTTGGGGTGCCTTCGCGAAATCAGATTTTAAGTCGTGGGACAGCTCCACAATTGAAAAAACTCATTTACAATTCTGTAAACGTTATTTAGGAGTTCATAACAAGGCATCCAATATTGCATGTAGAGCTGAACTAGGTAACTTCCCTTTGATCATTGATATAAATAAAAAGATACTTAATTACTTAAACTACCTCCGAGAAAAGGAAGAAAGCTCTATAGTCAAACAATCTTTAAAAATATCTATTGACCTTCATTATAACGGTCATAATCGTTTTTACTCTAGTCTCATGAAAATGACTGACTATTATAATTTCTGTGACTTTAATTGTAATTCACCGAATGAAGGTAAAATCAAACAATATGTAGATCTCATGAAAAAGAAATATATCTCTTATTGGAACCAAACCCTTCAATATTCGCAAAAACTTAGTTTTTATTACACATTCAAAAAGAATTATAGCCTTTCTGCCTAATGCGTGGCACTTTCTGCCATTTTGTTTCTTTGCTTGGTTAGTTTAGTCCGTAAAACTGAATGTCTCTTTATTTCATATTTTCCGTTTTCGATAGTTCGATCGATTTTTGATAATTTTATCCTGTGCTTTCTCCGTTTTTCTCTTTTCTTTTTATTAAATATCCATACTCTTTTTTCCTGGTTCCGCTCTATCCTTTTCTTTATTCCTTTTTCAATTTTTCATTTATCTATTTTTCGTTTTTCTTTTTCCTATTTTCCTTTTTTCTTTTTTCTTTATTCCTTTTCTTTTTACCTTTTTTTCTTTTTCCTATTTTCTTTTTCTTTTCTCCTTCTTTCTAAATACCTTTTTCTTATTACCTTTTAACTTCAATTTCCTTTTCTCGGCTAGAGAAAGCTTTATTTGCATGGCTATAACAAAGCATTACAGTATTGCAGAAGCCACTTAAAATTTAATTATTAATTACTTACTTAAAATAACTAAAGAGATTACAACCATTTCTTATTTTTAACCATTCAGAGAGGTATCCGTTGTAACTAGTTTGTCTCTCTGTTCAAAGCATGACGAGATGAATGAAATTAATTGAATATTTATAAAATAATCAGTTCAACTCATAAGATGTGACAATAAGGTCTCGTGTGATATTAGTCGTAGAAATGGGATTTTAGGTTCTATTTTAGAAAAGAACCTGTCTCTTATCGAAGAATAGCTCGGGCAATCTAGTAAGAAATGAGTTTCATCTTCAATTTTGTTACAATTGCAGAGACTCCATAACCTCTCATCACGAGGTATTTTGTCTTATCTACCTGTTTCAATCCGAAGTTTATGACTGCTAATTCTCAGTTTTACTAACGATTTTCTAGATGGGTTCTTTCTTGTTAGATCTAGGTAGGCAGAATCCGTGGCACTTTCCGCCATTTCGTTTTTCACTTGGTTAGTTTAGTCCGTAAAACTGAATGTCTCTTTATTTCATATTTTCCGTTTTTGACATGCAGTTCGGTTAATTTTTTATAATTTTTATTCTGTGCCTTCTCCATTTCTTCATCAGTTTCCTTTTTCTGCTACCGTTTTATCCTTTATCCTTTTTATCATTTTTTTCTCATTCGCTAGAAACCAGCAGGAATTTCAGCCCATCCTTGTAAATGGACCAGAACTAGAAGTTGTCCAAAGGGCAAAGCTGCTTGATGTAACAGTAACCTGTAACGTATCATGGAACGAAAACATTAATGATATAGTTAAGAAGGCTTCGAAACGGTTGTATTTTCTTGTGTAGTTAAAAAGGGCAAAGCTCCCTTGCAAAGATCTAGTTTTTTTTATATCACATGCATTAGATTTATCTTCACTTATGCAGTGCCCGTTTTCCATTACGCACTGCCTATATACTGGCAGCGTGAACTAGAACGTGTCCAAGAAAGAGCGTTAACTTATCAATTATTTGCGCCGGTTTAGATTAAAAAGAGGCACTAGATGTAGCAGGTATCCCTACTATTGTTTCATACAATGAAAGTATTTGTAACAGTACTTTCACCTCGATCATTACTAACAAGGAGCATAGACTGAATAGTTTGCTGCCTGTCATCAATCATAACCCATACTCCTCAAAGGAACAGAGGTGCTTTGCAATCCCTAAGTGGAGGACCAATCGCTTTAGAAATCCATCCATCCGTCCGTCCGTCCGTCCGTCCGTCTGTCTGTCTATCTATCTATCTATCTATCTATCTATCTATCTATCTATCTATCTATCTATCTATCTATCTATCTATCTATCTAATCACCTCCGAGTTAACCAATCAGAACGCACGAAAAGCACTATTCACTTGTGTGGTATATACTAACTTCAAATATTGTTAATTATATTATTTTGGTCGCGGATGGCGCTAGCATGCATTTACTTCAAAGTTGGCTCAGTGCTTGAAAAACAAGTGTCAATATATCTCATTTAATTCCAGGGGTTTTTGATGAAGGACTAAGCCTGAAAAGTCTGAAATTTAATCGAATGTTCCGGCAAGTCTATTTCAAACGCTGAGCCAGCTTTTATTTATTCCTTTACGTCCTACGCAGCACACTATTTTTTTTCATTTTCTTTTTCTTTTGTCATTTATACATTTTATTAAATGATATACAAGAAAAGTGGCAAAAATTTATAAGATGGTTCATTACTGATTTTTGCTTTGGGGTAAATTCATATTATGCGACACGAACTTTGACGAGAAGTGTTGTGACTTCTCCTAGATGGAAAGCTCGACCATCGTATGGTCATACTCAATCTCCCTTCCCTCTCCCCCCAGCATTTTGTACACGTGGTGAATGAAAGGTCTTCTAAAAAACAATAATAAAAAACAAGGTTGCAGAGGGCATGTTCAGAACCACCGATATTCAAGTTTTTCAACGAATCTTTCTATAGAATACAGCAACTAGGAGTATTAATATGATTACCAATATTACTATTAAAATTTAATATTATTACTTTTCCCCGAGATGGGATGTTAGTCTATCGCAGGGCTACCTACAGCACTTGCCTGTTTATGGTACTGGACGACAGAATTGGATAGTTCCTTATCTGAATAAAAAACAGAAAACAATACAGAGTCCACCCTCGAACCACCGACCCTGCACTCTTCCATTTAGAAGTCTGACCTATTAATTACTACACATCGAAGTGCAGCCCCCTAACAGGACGGTGGAGAGATTATTTGACAGTGTAGAACAAAAATCATTGCTTTTCTCAGGCCGGAGGAGCACATGCTATCAAGGCGTTCTTTAACCTCTTGAACAAGGAACATAAGCCTGTGATATTGCTTGGACCGTCCAACACGAAAGCCTTGGAACCAATAGCAGAGGCTGCCCCTCAGTGGAAACTTGTTCAGGTATGCATGACTATCAAGTAATAGATCGGTTTTGAGTTGCGTCCTAAAAGTAAGATCCCAAGTAGAAAATTCTCCTCAGTTAGGGTAAGAGAATCAATAATTCTTGCGAAAATTTCCGATGATTTAATTATTGTCATTATTTTTTACCAGGGATGGGGTACCTTTAAAGAGAAGTTGAACATTTGTCAAGGCAATTTGACATGAATACCCATCCCCACTATAAAACACGCTTCCAGTGCATCATGGTAGATGTATTCAATCAAATCATGTCGGTTTTTCTTGGCCTTCTTACATGACATACACGTCACATTCAATACAACTACCATGATGCATTGCTGGTGTATCATGAGACGGGAATAGGGCATTAAAATTAATTTAAACCTAATGGTCAACTATTATCATTCTACCGTTTGACTAGGTTTCTTACGCATCAGGATCGCCTAAATTTGAAAGCAAACTAGCCTATCCCAACACATATCGCGCCTCGCCGTCCTCGACTTCATACAGCAAAGCAAAGGCTGCATTCATTAAGTACTATGGGTGGAAGAGAGTGGCTATACTACATCAATACGATCCAGAGTTCTTTTCTCCGGTAGGTACTATTTTTGCACCCTTTTGCACCCTTTTGTTGTTGTTGTTGTTTTAGCTTCGGGATGTTTAACCTTAACTTCAAACTTATGCTGTCTCAGTTTGTGTGTGTTTGCAAAGAGCTTCAAGTTTTTCATGTTGTTATGAGTTTGATTCGTTGGTTTTTGTCAATTTTCAGACCGTGGCTAAACTGAAAATCGAGCTGGAAAAGAACAATATAAGTATCATTGCAGTTGAGGGTTTCGAAGATCGTGGCGATGTCAGTTTTCAAATGGAGAAACTGAAGGTAACAGAGCCAGTCGACCAAAAATAAAACTAACCTTTCCTTTTTAAATACTTAATACGTCATCACAAGTTTCACTATTATTTTGATAAGTGGATCCGATTAGCCATTTGTCAGCTACTAGAAGTTTAGACGCTTTTAAAAGAGCAACTGATTGATTGACTAACTGGCTGGCTGACTGACTGACTGACTGACTGACTGACTGACTGACGGACCGACTGACTGACTGACTGACTGACTTACTGACAGACTAACTGACTGATTGGCTAAGTAATTGTTTGATGAATGAATGAATGAATGAATAAATGGATAGATGAATGAATGAATGAATGAACGAACGAACGAACGAACGAACGAATGAATGAATGAATGAATGAATGAATGAATGAATGAATGAATGAATGAGTAACTGACTGACTGACTGACTGAACATCTGACTGACTCTCTGACTAACCGAGTGACTTTCTGAATCGCTGGTGAACTCACTGACTGTCTGATCATGATTGACCCACTGAATGACTCATTCACTGACTTACTTCCCGCTAACTTGAAAACTGGCTCACTGACTAACTGACTCACCAACTAACTGACCTCTGAAGTAACATATCAGACAAGCTGTGAACCCATCTCTAGCTAACGACATCAAATTCATTTTCTTTGCTAATTTCCCTCTTCTTGAAATCAGTCACTAGATGCTAGGATTATCATTGGTGAATTCAGCTTCCTTGGAGCCAGAAAGGTTTTCTGTGAGGTTAGTAACGGTTATTTCAACACAAAACTTTTTTTACGGTTAATAGTCCACGAAAATCGTGCGAAATCGATCGGTAATACAATGGTGCTCCTTTCAGTGTAATGGCTGGGGTCATACCATTCATAATTTTAAACATCATAAGACCTTTTTGTTTGTTTCTCCTCTCGTTGAGATTGGACCGACCGAGCTTACCTAAGAATTCATTTATTGGCGTTATGCGTTAGGTGTTAGGCGACAGGATGGATGGATGGATGGATGGATGGATGGATGGATGGATGGACGGACGAATGGATGAATGGATGGATGGATGGATGGATGGATGGATGGATGGAATGGAACGGATGGATGGATGGTTGGATGGTTAGTTGGATGGATGGATGGATGGATGGATGGATGGACAGATGGAAGGATGAGGGAATGAGGACGTGCTTTTTGCCCATGTTAAACGTGTGTCTTGCGTTCAGTGGTTTAAGGCGAATGAACTAACATAAGCGCTTTTATTTAAAACAATGACATCCCGTCTAAACGAAGACTTAATTCCACTCGAAGACTTAATTCCACTCAATATTTCCTGTTTTTACCCTGAACGTTGTTGCATTGTGGTTTTGTAGGCTTTTAAAAAGAAAATGTATGGATCGCATTATGCCTGGATCATATTTGGCGGGTTTAGTCCGCTCAATATTTTTGCTGAGGATTCGAAGTTCAAGGGTTTGAGAGATTGTTCAAGTAATGACTTAAAAACAGCAGCCGAGCGGTATATTTCCACGATCAAGCTGGACATAAGGCAGGACAATACTGAAACTATTTCTGGAATGGTAAGTTAGGGGGTTAAACACTTTTAGCAGGCAAAGATAGTACTTAGGAAATACATGTACCGTAATATAATTGGACGAATCGTCAATAGCTATTTAACAATTATTCTACGAGGGCGCGCTGGATATTGAATGATAGATAACCAACGAGGCGCGTAGCGCCGAGTTGGTTATGATCATTCGATATCCAGCAGGCCCGAGTATAATAGTTGTTTTATTAAAAACTCAACCACTGTAATTGTTATAAAATTTTAAAAAAATGAGAAAAGAGATTAAAAGGGAACAAGAATCGGTCACACGACAGAGCGGAAAAGGCGCCAAAACTGTGCAAAGTGTTGCAGCGTTTCTTTCCAAAGCTGATTGAATCAATGAAACTGCTCCGATGTGAAGTCTTGGAGAAAAACCTTCTAATTATTGGCTTTAAAATGTGTTACGTGTTTGAGTTTTCTTGAAACATCGTTGTAATCATCGTTCAAAGCGGATTGAAGCTGTACGTTTTTACGACATTAGCTGTGGGAGCTGAACCGAAGAAGTTTGTACTGAAATTAAAGCCTTATCCGTTCGCGCAACGGCGCCATCATGTGTCGACATGTGCCTGTTTGATCGAAGTGAAGACAGAATTTGAACTTGAACAGGTAATTTCTATGCAGCTCAGAAACAAGATCACTGTTATGTGGAACGTCAGAATTTACCACCTTAGTTTGTTAAACGCAAAGCACAAAACGCAGTTGTTTTCAGTTTAGAGGTTGCGGATGGAATGGTAAAAACAACACTCAAACAACTGGGAAAGCGATTCAACTCCTTTTACATGGTATCCGATTTGTATCTAAACATTTGGAGCTTTTGGAACACAGAGCTACCACGAGTGCAGGTAAACCGGTCAATTTTGCGTGTTATACCCAAAAAAATTTCGCCCTTCCTTCCTTCTTGGTAGTTTCTTCAGCACATGTTTAGATTGCTTCTTGATTTTCGTACCGACTCGCCATGATAAAACTGTCATGTGTGGCAGTTTTTATTAAATGCTTCTCTCCCATTTTATTGGGTTTTGTTTTACGTCTTGTCTTGCTATTTCGGAGTTGAAAGCCTTCCTGACAAAACCCTCCGTTTGGAAAATGCTAATGATAGACGTTATAATTGTAAACGCAACGCTAAATGCTTAAATTTCTGTTTGTACAGTTTCTTGTCGTCCTAAGAAGTAAGGCACTCTGGAAGAATTTTGATTTGTGTCTCAGTGACGCTGTTGGAATTTCTGCTTAATTTAAATTCGCTCCAAAGTGATTTTTCTCGTCCATTTTTCTCGCCGGGCTGCTCACGGGAAAAATTTTCAGCTCACTTTGTTGCTGAGTGTTCATTGACCATATTTGGTCACAGCAGGTATATGAGCTGATAGCCTAGCTCCGTTCAGCCAATCAGAACGCTAGAAATCCAATATACCTAGTCCAGTTTTTAATAATTGCTGATATCACAACTCTCGCGCGCTTTGTCATTAGAAAGTGTAATTTATTTTGAATTTTTGCAATACAACCAAAACATCGTTGTCTATCAATTTCAATTATTTGGCTGGCTACAATTAGATTACTAAGGCTTGTCAGTTTTAATTTAAAACTACAAGTATTCAGCTCGGATTTCCCTTGTTAACAACTTGTTCATGGAAGAGAAAGCTTTGATCTTTGTTTAATTGACAATTTAAGTCCGGAAAGAATTTGATTGAGGGTGGTTTCTCAGAGAATTGATTTTAAAAAATCTGTTTTGTTGGCTAACTAAATTTTGGTGTATTCAAAATAGAACGTAACGTAAACTTTTAACATCCTATAAACCAAACAAAGTGAGTAAATCATAAATTAAAAAGAAATTGCTGTTTCTAAACCGACTGGGTAAATGTACGAGTTTTCATATTTCTGCAGACTTCTGACAGTTACTGGAGGCAAATGCGCCGGCTAAATAGCCACAGAAAACTTAGAAAGGACTCTGCGTACGCCTTTGATGCAGCCTGGATAATCGCTCTCGCGCTGAATGCTTCTTTTACCAATGGAATGAGATATGAAAAACTTCTAAACCGCGGATTCAAAGAGATTTTTGCAATCAAAAACGGGATACAAAACACAAACTTCGAGGGAATAACTGTAAGTAACAGCTTTTCACGTAAGATAAATCAAACACAGTGGATTGAGTTTAATTAATTAATGAGATAAAGCCATCGTACATTATGGTTTGTTACATAACTTCAGTAAATGAGTAAATAATTCAATTAATGAATGAATAAGTAAAGGCAATGAATCGAATGGCTAACGAACTTATTTGTACGCGACATGTTTACACAATATTGGAATAGAATTTTCCTGATTTTGTTTAATCGCAAAATAGGACTATCTTGTTTTCATTTTTTTTTTCATTTTTTTCATGTTTTTTTTTTGCAGGGGCATGTCCGCTTTGATAGAAACAGAGAACGAATAGGAACAGTTCTTATTAAACAAAATCGAGGAGGTAGAGCACGATGGAACTTGTGAAAAAAATTGTAACTAAAATCGGCCTGTCTGTCTGTCTGTCTGTCTGTCTGTCTGTCTGTCTGTCTGTCTCAGTCTGTCTATCTATCCGGCCGGCCTTCCATCCTTCTGTCTGTCTCTCTGTCTGTCTGTTTGACTGCCTCTGTCTGCTTCTTTAGTTGATTTCTTTTTTTCCTTTGTTTGCATTGTATTTGTTATTTTTTAAACTAACGGATGACCTGTAAAACACATTCCCAAAACCATACGAGAGGTCTTTGGGGCACTTAAATATTAACTTAAATAGTAACTTAAACTCTATTATTATTTTTTTTATTATTTTTTTTAACATTTATTTAATATCACACATGTTACAGAAAGTGAAAAAAAAAAGCATTAGCAAAACAAAAAAACAAAAAAAGACAAAATACATCAAGTTACAAAATTTAACCGATAAAGCCTAACTAGCTAACAAAGACTTTTAACTGGCCTAAATTTTTATATAAATTTCTCTACGCGGTATTTAAATTGTTTTTTTTTTCGAATTCATTTACCTCAGGCTCTATTTGAATAAGTTCTGCTTGTAAAGGTAGTACTTTGCCAATAGCATGCAGTAATTTAATTTCTTTTGTAGAGGGTGTCGTTGCAATTGAACAGAGTTTAGGAATTTACCAAAGAGTAGTTCTTCATCACTTTGCGTGAAGGAGGTGGCGTTTTCTTCATTGAAGTGTTGTAAAACTTTATGAAAGAATTGTTTAGAAAGGTGGCAGTCGATGAAAGTATGACTTATCGAATCAGGCTGGCCGCAGTAGGTACAGTCCGAGTTATTCGATACTCCAAAGAGGTGAAGTTCTTTTTTGGAGACAAGTATCCTATGAGCGAGTTTGAAGTAAAATTCTTTAAGTTTGTTCTCTTTGCACATAAATTTAATTTGCTTAAAGTGGTTTTTCCAATGAATATCATTTGATGATAGATCTCGTTCCCATTTACTAAGTGCAGTTACTTTAGGAGTACTTTTCTTCATAAAAAGCCAGTAATAATCTTTGTTTTTTGTTTTCGTGAGATCGATCGATATTGAAGGTGACAATTGAAAGTTCACACTATCAAGAAAGAGTAACTTGTTTAATTGAGCATGTTTTGCTCTTTCTAGTAGATGTTTCGGAATTGCAGATATGATTTGATAATAGTTTAAGAAGTTGCACTTAATTTTGTATGTTTGTTTGAATTCTTGAAAGGATAAAAACTTTCCATTCTTACTGAGAATATCTTGAATAGAGACAATTCCTTCTTCAAACCAGCTTTTCAGAAAAATCGGCCTATTCCCAACGTTGGGAATAGGGAATTAATTAAACTCTATTATTGTTATTTCAGGAAAGGAGACCAGGATTGGTCAACAATTCACTTTTTCTGGTCAGCTTCACATATTTGAATCTCAGCGAGACAACATATGGAAAGGTAATGAATTGTTTCCGCAGTATATCTAATTAGCTTTATTAAGCTAAACTCTTCGCTATTCGACACAGTCCTCTTTTGGGGACCTGACGGTTAACCATATAATTATAATTAGTTTGTGGTTCTCTTTCATCCATCTGAATTCTTGTCACTTGTAGCCGTCGAAGACAATCAGAATCATGATGCCGATATCTGTTTGATAGATGGTGATAACACATATAAGGTAGCCGATTAGGCAGATAAGAACCCTTTACATATCCAGCACAAATTGAAACAATCTATGCAGATTATTACGACCTTCTTTTCAGACAATCGTCCACCGAAGGATCACACCGTCAGAACAATTGAATTTATAATGAGTCCCTTACCGCTCGTAATAATTATGTGGTTTATGGCAACGATTGGAATCATCTGTTCTCTGAGCTTTCTATACTTCAACATCAGGAAACGAAAGAACAGGTAAGATTCGTTCACATAGTTCGAATCTCCGGTAATTTTACTCCTCACAACTGACAAGGACTGTAATGGCGTGTCACTGCATGCGAGGGCCTGGATACATATCCGGGACTCACAAGTGGCGGGAACATTAAGTTATGCACATTATGTATTCATATAGATTTGACAGTTTTTCGGACATGAAGGACTTCGAAGTATCGCTGTGTAATATGGCAATCGGCCGTTAAAAGGACCTTCAAGTTTCTGATGACATTGACCAAAGTTTCGATGGCCTGATCAAAGGGTATCTCTTTAGATAGCATTTCAGGACCTCGCTCACCCCCTGGTCACTCTTGATAGACTACAAATTTAATGTAGTCCTGGGCCCGGTTGTTCGAAGCAAGGTTAAACTAACCCAGGATTAGCAATGTGGAGTACTATAAATTATTTTCGCTCTGCAATTTGACTTTGGCTGCTTTCAAACTGTTACGTAAAATTAGCACTAGAGATGCTTTTAAACAAAAGAAACAGAAACCTTGGTCATTACTTAATCCGAGGAAATGGGTCCTGGGTTCAAACAACTGAATAAACGTACTTGACAAAAAAAATTGCGTCGTTAACTAATCAACTTGATATTTCTCAGGATTAACAAGATGTCATCGCCCAAGCTCAATAACATTATTATTTTGGGATGCATCCTGTGCTACGTCTCCGTTTTTCTGTTTGGACTGGACGCTAGGTTCCTCGATATGAAAGGATATGGCGTTAACTGTAACGTAAGAGAACGTCCTTTTTGTTTATAAAAATCTGTAAACGACCGTCGTTTACACACGCAGCTATCCGTTTACACATACAGCTATCCGTTTCCTTCATATATATACATACGAAGTATGTATGTATGTATGTATGTATGTATGTATGTATGTGTGTGTGTGTGTGTGTGTGTGTGTGTGTGTGTGTGTGTGTGTGTGTGTGTGTGTGTGTATGTATGTATGTATGTAATGTATGCATGTATGACATGTTACATGTTAGGGTTACAGGGCCCGTGAGCTCCTTTCCGTATTATGACTCTTTCCGATATGAGATTTGGGATAGGTGTCAAGTAAACAGGTACAGATCCACAGAAGGGAGCCAGTCTCATGTAGATATCCACTTTAAAAAAAGTGTGTGGCCTTAGTTGCCGCTCTCCACTCCTCCCATGAAACATCCTACTTAGGATGACACTCTCCATTCTGTTCAAAAACTCAATCAAGGTCTCTCCCAACAAATATCGCAAACTCTACCCTTTTAATCAACAGGTGCGAACTGCAGTACTGTCCATTGGATTTTCTCTATCGTTTGGAGCCATGTTCAGTAAAACTTGGCGAGCTCACAAGATATTTACGGCTACGAAAAGAATGGAACGATTGAAAATGGTACGATTGATGAAATAAATATTTCTACATAACGTTGTCCTACTCTCTTTGTCGGATGAAACTGAAAATGCATTACCATTCAATTCTCGCGTTCACATTTTCCCTTTTTTTGTGTCCTAAGCCAACATATTTTTACCCAACATAGTCACCTGATGCGCGAATAGGTGCCAATGAATTCTGGGGGAAAGCCTCCAAAGTTGCTGAAAGGTAAACGCGTTTATAACTGAGCGCATCTTCTTGCATCTTTCTTAGGGGAGAATTAGTAATGAAATCAGCTTGACTGACAGGCCGCTGGGCTCGTTTTCTTACCATACCAAATATTAAATGTCTTCATTTTCTCTTTTCTATTGTCGCAGGCCATCAAAGATCGTCATCTGCTCGTTATAGTTAAAGGATTATTAACAGCTGATGTTGTGTTATTGTCCAGTTGGATTGCTCTTGACCCACTCCAAGCTGAAGTGCTAGAATTTACAGAGCTCGTAAGATAACGATTGTCAGGCATCAATTTCTGTTTGATTTTCGTTGAATATTTAACCCTCTGACGTACAAGCAAAGTCACACCCCCACCATGGTACAAGGAAGGGGGGGGGGAGGTTGATGAAGCCCCCCTTGGGTTTTCGTTATGTTACAATATTTCGGAAAGATTTCACCTTTAGTAGGAAGCCTCTGATGCGCTCAAAAAAATGAGGTACATCTTATGGGTTGCAGCGCTGCTGGGGACCTGCGACGTCATCCAAGATGGCCGCCATTTTGGACGCCATCTTGGATTTTACCAAAAATTAGAAATAGTCAAAAAACGTTAAAAATGGGAAATTTTTGATACTGACATGTAGAATATGACATAATCAAACATTTTGCTGCTTTTTGTTGACAGTTTTTGCATTTTTCATCAAAAAAGAGTAAACAAACACGCATTTTTCATCAAAGATGTCTTGACCACCTGCTACTTTTGACGTTATATCTCGTAACCATAGCAACCGATTCTCACCAAACTTGTGTCAAAATGTGGCTATGTACAGGGGTAAGGGATATGCACACAGCCACTGAAAACGGAAGGTCTAGATAGTAAGTCGTCTTGGAAAAATTAAAGAAAAACCGTGTGAGGGGGCATCCACCCCCTCTTGTACTTCCGAGGGTTAAGAAATTAGAACCAGCCTCTACCTGGTTCAGGAATAAAATATAAGAGTGCTCCTGTTTTGAATTGTTACTAACAATTAAAACAGTTTTTCATTTACCTTACACATTCAGGGCACTTAAGGCATGGTTGGAGTCTAATGTCCATAAAAGCTATTAAAAACTCATAACTTTGCGGAAATTTGCCTAAAAAGCTCTAAAAGTTGGTAGCCATTTAGTTTGAGGTAAACGATTATTAACGGTGAAAATCTTCAGAGTAAAATAGGGTTTTTTAAAAGGAAATAGGTCTAAATATTTTTTGGGTCCCTTTATTTAACATGTTAAGGGCTTATCATAAATTAGCCTTCGAGGTGTGTCCATATAAAGTAGGAATCCTTCAATTGACAAAAATAGGTCACCTGACTTAAGTAATAGCTTAATAACTTCTAATATAAATTAAAGATACCATCTTACAAGCATAATTCATTACAAGATCTTATGATGTTAAACTGAGGGTGACACCCAAAAAGGTTTTATTCTATTTCATTTAATGTCCCCCATTTTAATCTGAAGATTTTAGCAGCTGTCAAGAGTCAGCGACTAGAAGTCAAGCTAACTAAAGATTCCGGGTCAAGATCTCAATGAACATCCTGATTTTCACAACCTTTGTTCTGTTGACTGCAAGTGCCGTTTTATGGCAGAAATTACTGTTGTTGTTTTTTTTATTTGTACACTTATCTACATGTTTATTATCATTTCCTTACAAAGCGCAAAACGTGGAAGCAGACTTTTGAACTTTTATGGTTGAGATACACTTACTTCCGCGTGTTGTCATCGACTGCCGGCGTCAAACAAAATCATTGCGACAACAGAAAACTTATATCGGTGCGAAAAATGACTTTGTATAAGAACGAAGACATTCTTACGAGTACTGGAGTTGACCTCATACTTAAAATACAAAATTTATAAGTCTTATCGTAGTCGACATTAAACAAAGTGAAAGGCTACTAAACGACAGACATCGCCGTTTGCTGCATCAGCTTGTTTATAGCTTATCTTTGCCGCCCAGTCCTGTTAGGTCATAAGAACATCTTGTTTATTTTATCTGCCATTCTTTTATTGCTGTCAGTTCTTCAGTTCGAGCTGGGGGACAAGTTTTATTTACAAAATAAGTTCGTGTATTTGATCCTGTTTGTAACCATTAACAAATATTTTGGACAACATATGCTTTTGTGCCTAATCCCAAAAACTTAGCTTAAAAGAGACCGTTTTAGTTATATTGTTACTACTTCAGCTATTGTAAAGTTATCAACTCCTTGGTTTGATTTAGATACTTGCACTGCTTTTTGCTCATGAAAGCCTGCTTTAATCATTCGTACTGTTAATTCGATTTCTTGTACGATCGTAGTAGCTTCTTCGCCCAAATGTCGTTAACCCTATTCAAACCGGGTGGGGGGGGGGGGGCAGTCTCTGCCCGCACGGACTTTGGACGTTTATAACGTTTTAGTAAGTAAGCTAAAGCCACCAAACTTGGTAACTTTTCCTGAAATTCATCTGGGAACAGTTTGGTTTAGTAAGTCCTTGTCTATTAAGTTTTGACGTTACCATTGCAACCCGGCACTTTTTGACAAGCGGTTTGTTTTGGAATTAGAATTTTCCTCTTTTTAATCACAAATCAAATCACAAATTGGTTCTCGTCCTTGCTCCGAGAGGTTTTTCTCCGGGTGCTCCGGTTTTCCCCTCTCCTCAAAAACCAACACATCCAAATTCCAATTCGATCTTGGAGGTGTCCCCAATTAGCATTCTTTGCTAGATACCGTTGACACCTAAATAAAGTGATTTATTTTTTTTAATTTTTTTATTTTTATTACTTTTTGAAGTAAATTTTACATTTCTTGGATCATTTCCTTGTTAATTTATTGATCGTTCTAGATAATTCTCTTTGCCTTACGCGATTCTATGCCCATTAGGCTCAAACCATGCCTTAAGTGGCCTTACAACGACCTTTCAATTTTTTCATAGTCGCTTATGCTGGATGTGTTAATATTCCAACGTGATCCGCACATATACGCTGAGAAATGGGAAGCATCTCTGTCCTAAAAAGAAATTCTCTCGTAGCACAACAGAATAAAAAAAAACATTTTGTTTAAAAAATTCATATGAAATTTAGGAGAGATCGCTAGGTTCGGCGAAAATAATATATCTCACAAAAGTGCATAGTAATTCAGAACTGTTGGGCTCAGCTGGAACAATATAAATCAAAGTGGGAATTAATAAAACAATTATCGAAGAGGGAGCAGTCGTTTCAGACTAGTAGGCAAACGATACATACCTTATTTTGGATCGAAAAGGCAACAACAACCTCTTACCTGTTTCCGATCATAGATCCAAAAAAGTATACCCCTTGAGGCTAATAGCTTTCTCCCTTACATGAAGCACCTGAACCCCAAATTAAAGCGGAGAGAATTTCTAACGTCAGATTTGTGGGGTAAAGCTCTAGCATCACGATTTTTAATTGATTTTCTACAGGAACGAATGGAACAAGGCACCATCATCCCCCCTCTGTTTTACCAGTGCACCTGCAAATACAAGACCCATTTTATGGCGGCCCTATTTACCTACAAAGGCATTATCTTGTTATTTGGTCTGTTCCTAGCCTGGGAGACACGTAGTGTCACTATTCCTGCCCTAAACGACTCCAAATACATTGGGATGTCTGTTTATAACGTGGTGGTATTGGCAATCATTGGTGTTACTGTGGCCATGGCTTTGAATGGATCCATGCATCATGAAATCCCTTACGCCATTTCCTCGCTGTGTCTCATTTTGGGCACCTCTGTTACGCTGTTACTGTTGTTTGTCCCAAAGGTAGTAATTTCAGAGAACTAAGGCCATGCTGTTTTTTTCCACTTCCTTTGTTTATGCAGGGAAACCAAATTAATCAGGAACGAACGTATCATGGACCATTCCAAATTGAGTAGGCACTAGCACTCCAGTAACAAGACAAATGCTATGTTTTAACCAAAAAGTCAGGGTTGTCAACTAAGACCACGACATTTTGGAAAACTGTTATCATTGCTCGTAATTAAATAGCCTAATCTTTCTTAAAATTTTGCTCGGACAAGAAATTCGGCTCGAATTCTGCTCGGCACGCTATTTACTTTCTAGAAAAATTGGTATGCATTTGGTGAGTTTGACATGTTGGAATTATCTTTTTGTTATTTTGTTGTCTAAACCGGGGGATGGAGGTGGGAATTTGTGGGCGCATTTTTTGTAATGACGCAGAGATATGCAATCATGATGCAGACGCGTTTTAGCTAAGGGCATGCAAGATGCGAACCACACTGCCAGAGCAATTTGTTTGAATTTCTTCTTTATTTTTCTTTTAACCGCTCCTTTTTGTTACGAACTTTTTTGCTATTTTAATTCAAATCCTGTTGGATTTTAAATCCTACTGCTGCTGATGCTGCTGCTGCTGCTGCAGTATTTGCTGGCAGAATGCCCACTGCTGTAGGTAGCGAATTATGCTCGAGATTCTGCCGACAGAATTTCTCGATGCCCACTAAACAGAGCCGTGCACTTTACGTGTAAGATAGATATTTCAAGCCTTCAGCCCAGAAGAGGACTCACGCATTTTATTTATTTACTTATTTGTTAGATATACCAGTTGCGCAAGAAAGACGAAGCAGTGACTGCCCAAATCAACACAGGCATACACCTTGTCAATACTAGAACAAGAGCCCAGCTCAGCGCGACGCCCCAGGAACAGCAGGTATAAAACAGTACCGTCATACGTGGTACTAAAAAGAGCTTTTTCCGCCTACCTTCGACCATGAACTATAGGAAACATGGATTCTGAGTTCTCATCGAACGTTGTTTCAAGCAAACAGCGATGAAATATGTCGACTACTCAATAAAACTATCACATTACCGTCAGTTCTGCTGATTTAAGCCTTATCTTTTGCAAATATCCCTGTTTCTCCCCGATTCTTCAGTGAGTTCAAGCCAGATATGCTTACTTTTAGCGCCCGCCATTTTGAAAAACCACTCATTCCCAGTTCTACGCAGCTAACTAGAAAACCTCCCAAAGCCGCCCTAAATCCCAATGGGTAGGCCATCTTTTCCAGGTTATGGTTACAAGCTCGTAAGAACATTGCACGACGGACTTCCATATATGGAAGGTCGTCGTTACAATAGACCATTTTCATTATGACGTCACACACGCAAAGGTTTCTGGTAGTTGTAGTAAAGATCGCACCCAGGGTCGCTCAATCGCGGGAAAATTCAAAATAATCCACACATGCAATGCAATGGCGGCCCAGTTGGTCGATCACATCACGTCTAGTCTATAACGTGCATAATTGAGAGGACCTCGAGTGACATAAGCGACAAACCTGCTTTTACCCCACCAGGACACATCTAGAGACAACAACGTAAAAGTAAGGAAGCTTTATTTTTCAAGTTTTTTTTATCGTTTCGCACTCGGTGCGTTACAAAAACTTTTTAGCGGATGGCTTCTTGTACGCTCGATTTTCAGGCCGGTAATTTTACATTCATCCCTAGGATGAAGTCTTTTGAAGACATTTCTTTTAAAAGGTTGTTGCTACAAGGAAAAGACCTGAAGAATACTCGACGGCGGTTATAGAAGAAATTGGAGAGTTAGAGCAAAGAAATCCTTGTTCGAGAACACTGTATTGTCAGTGTCGTTTTTATTTCCAAGGTCAACGATCGATTTTAAGTATTTCTTCCACTTCAACCGTTGCTAAATTACATATTTGACTGTGGATTGACTTCGTAAGAATTTTTTAAGTGAGCCAATCCACATTTATAATAGCTTTCTTGAAATGTTTAAAAAACTTGCAGAAATCTGGTACAAAACAGTGTCAAGTTAAGCGGAATTGTACTCGAGACATTTTGTTTTCCCAGGACAGCAAGTGCTATTCTGAATATTTTTTTCATACCTGAAGGTTTATTTTCCCTTTTTCTCTGTTTGTCTTTTCATGGAATTTCGTATTGAAATGAAAATAAGCGATCTGATATTGCAGTTGCATTTATTACAGTTAATCTTGGTGGGAAAATGTATTGTTGTGCGTATAAACTTTCAAGATTTTGTCGTTGTAGGTTTTGTTTGTTGAGCTTATGTCTCCAGCCGGTTTGCTCTCTTTGGTACTGCACATTGGGTTGTTTAATTTGAAAGCAAAAAATCGTTCGGCCGTCTTAGTGCGAATAACATTGTTTGCTTTTTCAGTTGACAGAATATTTCAACCATCTTTACGTGTTTTGCGTTAACTTGTAGTAGTGAATGGAATTTCTCTTCCATTTTAATTTAACTTTGAACTGCCGATTCACTCAAGGCGAAATATTTAATGCTTTGTTTTGTTTTTATTAAATTTCAGAGCGAGTCGCTCAAAGCATTTCAATGGGTTCCTCATTTTGTTTTGCACTATGCTAGATAGAAAATTTTTATTGCCTCGATCTCCATTTGGTTCTGTTATTGAAAAACTGTTCTAAGTGTTCTATATCTCTTATGTCAGAAACTCTTTTCTCCCCTTCGATTCTTTTTCTCATGAGGGAATTGGAAAAAAAGTTTTCCTTTGAAATGTTCGTCAACAACACTCTTCGCAATTCCTCGTTTATCGAAAGAAAAAGCACAAAAAACTCCACGCTGAATTTCTTTGAATTTGTGTAGCAATCGAGCACCTAACTTTGTGAAACAACTGGTAGCTTGCCTTGGCCGACATGGCGCTTATGCTGATTTTTTGACACTTTCCCGCGATCGCGCGACACTGGGCGCGATTTTTACTAAAACTACCTGAAACCTTAGCGCATGTGACGTCATAATGAAAATGGTCTATTCAAATTAGGTTCCGTCGGGGGACTGGAAAGAGCTTTTTGCTCTTACCAGCTGAATGCGAATTTGAAAAACAATAGCGATTGTCTTTTCGGCCCTACGATTGGCCAAAGGCACAGATCTCCTAGCAACAGCCCAAGCGCTTCCTACCCAGTGGCTTTTGGGTGGCTTTAGGAGGTTTTCTAGTTGGCTGCGTAGAACTGGGAATGAAAAGAACTGGGAATGAGTGGTTTTTCAAAATGGCGAGCTGTAAAAGAAAGCACATCGAACTCACCGAAGAATTGGGGAGAAACAGAGATATTTGCAGAAGATAAAGCAGGAATCAAAGACAAGGGACAGCAGAACTGACCGTAAGGTGATAGTTTTATTGAATAGTTGACATATTTTATCGCTGTTTGCTTGAAACAACGTTCGATGAGAACTCAAAATCCATGTTTCCCATAGCTCATGCTTCGACACATTAAAGGCTGAAATTCCGCAAAAGCCTGGTGTGTTATTGCAAACTTCCATTCCACTACAATAATTTATGTATAAGCCGCTCACTAATAGATTTGATCTCTCAATATTAACTGGGAGATTGAGTCCGTGACAGTTTGGGTTCCCAGCACAGTTCACTCTTTCACTGTATCATCCATCGTCTGTGCTTTCTTTAACAGTTTGAATTCCACCAAAATTTCATGAGTGAACGCTTCCTTGATTTGGAGCAGTTAAAGGAGAAGGGCACTCCAGAAACGATGTATAATAAACGAGCCCACGTTACCCGACCGCTGGTCTCGCTGCACAATTTGACGTCACAGACAATTCAAAATGGCGGCGCGCAGTGTTGAATTTTGGCCCTCTTTGGAAAGGAATTTCAGTGGGATCGGATGCACTTTAGAAGCTAAATCCACGGTCAGTAACTCAACTTAGTGCTACCTTTTTATTGGCGATTTCAAAAAATACACCGTTTCTGGAGTGACCTTCTCCTTTAACAATAAAAGACCACAAAGTTTCGTTAATTTGGAGGTTTGTTCTGTTCAATTCAATCAATCAATCAATCAATCAATCAATCAATCAATTAATCAATCAATCAATCAGTCAATCAATCAATCAATCAATCAATCAATTAATCAATCGTTCAATCGATCGATCGAACGATCGATCGATCAATCATATTAGCGTAAAATAGCCTTTTCTCTTTCCATTTGCTGTTGAATGAAATATCGATCCTATTTGCTTACTTGGCGACCACCGTTTAATAGTGCTCATTTGTGTTTGAATTTTACTGACATGTAAAACCTTAGCACGGACCTAAATCAGTAGGCACAAAACTGATGCTAGTTACGAGACTGACGAGGAAGTCACCATCTTTGTTTCTCGATTGTTATTGGCTAACTTCACAAAGTCTGTAGCAAATAAAAAGGCCCACCACATGATTGTTCGGAATATATGTTTTAAAACTCTCTCTATTGCTTTTAGGCCTCAGCAGCCTCTATCACTCCAGTGGCAGAAAGCCCGGTAAGTTATCATGAGCAAAAGGTTACAAATATTGTCAATAATGGCTGCAAACCCACTTGGGCTAAATTTAGTGTTAGTTCAACCTTACCATTTTGTTACAAAACAACAACAACGACTACTGTTATTTCAAAATAACAAAAGTCCTTGTTGTTATATTTGTTTCTGCATTATGGTTTAAAATAAAGAAGGAAACAGAATATTTTATTTTTCGCTGAGAATACGTTTTTCGGATGATTCGGAGATATAAAAAATCACAACACTCCATACTTTACTTAAATTATCTTTACCACAGAGTCACTCGTTGCTCCTGTTGACATCAGATATGACAGAAATGAATTTGCAGAGAAAAAGAGTGGGAAACGGTTACGGAAGTGAAGGTGGATGAGGCAATAACCCGGCGAGGCGTGAACCTAACGCCGTAACTTCAAGAAAACAGCCCAGATAGTCGACGCCATGCTAGCTTAAGATGAATTCTATGGTCTCGATCCATGGGATTCAACATCATTCAATAATATGAAAAGGTGCTGAATAGAAATGTTGCAGGAGCCTGTTTGGCGGAGGGCAAAAGTTTAAAAGCAATCAAACTACGCTTAACGGCCTTCAACATCATTCAACAGGGTGACAAAAGCGTTTATCATTTTAGCTTATTTTAACGTTTTTATTTAAATCGGGCCCACAGTAATTGGCTACCCGCAGTTGTGGTTACCCTGCCGTATTTATTCGAGTTCTGTGTTTTGCTTTGTTTATTGTGTTAGTTTTATAAGTAGTTTCAGTATTTAACTTCCTTTTCTTTTTCATCTCTTTGTTTTCTTGTATGGCGAAGCTAATTAAAAAAAAAGTGTTTCATCAGGATATCCAAACACCGATAGGTGGGTTTAAAAAACGAGGCGCAGCAGAGTGTCTTTTTTTTTAACCGACTTCGAGGTGTTTGGATACCTGATGAAACACTCTTTCGAGTTTTTGGTATGGCCTCTGAAACCATTCATAATTCTTGGAGAAATTCAAAGCAAAAGTTCGCAAAATTGAAGATCCGGTATCCAAACCACCGTCATGGTTGTGATTTCCTTTGTTTTCTCTTAATGAATAATTAATGAGTTCGGGAAGTTGGAGTCAACGATGTTAAACAGATTTGAAAGGAAATGTTCAACCCTTTCGGCCGAGGCCTTGGGCCTTCGTCAAACGGATTGAACACCATCCAACATTGTCGGATACAGATTTCTTGAACTATGCTCGACGGGGTAGCCAAACGAATACAACATCTCCATACAAAGAAAGATGTCCTATTCATGACATTCTGCTCGTTTAAAATTCTACAGATGGAATTCCGAATTCTAATAAAAACGATGAAAATGGCATCGATTGCTCAGCAACTACTGCCGTGTACTTTTCTTGTAGTAAGGTGTATTTCTAATTCATTTTTATTTTGCTTTTCAAGTAAACGGTGCCATGTTCCAGTACCAAGGCTCCGGTTCACGACAGAGGCATAACGGCACAGATCTTATCCATTTGGATGAAACAGTGGTGGTAGATTTTAGTCCCTTAGAGCTCTAAACAGCCTGCATGATCTAATATAGTTGTAGAAAGTAAAGGTTGTACTGCCAAAAACGTTCAACAAATCTGGATAAACGTTTTAGGTGAAGTAAGACTAGAAGGTCCTACAATGTGATTTGCTAGCGCTATTATATATGGCGTTTTTAGCAAAACCTCATTTGCGAAGTATTTCGAAGTATAGTGGAAACTGCGTATAACAAGCTTGCGGATTAACAACGTGTGGGTGAAAATTCTGTCATTTGTACACCAAACATAGAACTTGCCGTAGTGTAAACATTGAAACACGGTTGTATTTGGAAAAATCCACGAAAACCATCAAACGACGTACTTGTACATAATTACCTCTATCGATTATAAACCTAATTGAAAAAACGTTGTCGTCTGAAAAGCATATACTATGAACGATACGACCCAATGGTTTTCTGGGAAGCGGGAAAACTTGCTTATAGCGTAGACATTACATAGCCTGAGCCGTTCTCCTGAGTACCGCTGTTGTTTTCTTTTCACTTGTGTATTACTCACCTATGTAACACCTTTTGTAGTATTTAAATCAACAACCTTTAATTTGTACGTCACTTTAGTCTGATGATGGTTTAGCGTAGTTCCGAAATATAACCAAATTTTCCATCAAACTTGTATTTTGTTGTCTATATATTAGCCAAGAATGAGGTTACTCGGATTGACCTTTCTTCTTTATTTACTCGAATTATCAGCGGACAATTACAATGACCTGATAGTGCTCTTCAATAATCTGAAAAACTAACCAGCAAATTTTCAACAGACCATGTTTCCTTGACAATGTCCCAAGGTGATCTGAATTGCTGCCCTTTTTCGTTTATATATATATATATATAAAATAATTAACAATTGTTATTATTAACAATTATTCGACCTCAATGTCCTGAGGGACGTTTTGCAATAAAACATTCATCTGGTATTTTGAACTTAGATTACGGGATTACGAAATATAATAGAAAACGGAAAGAGGGTACACTTCTCAGACCTGACAATAATCGGTTTGCCTATTGTATTCTTCAATCAAAAATATAACTGTACGCATTAAATGCAAATACGAACGGACAACCAATATTTTCTACTCCTGCGTGGAACTGAAAGCAGATTGCTATTTATCCTTTTCATCTTTCAGTATAAGGAAAGAAACTTCTCTTTGTATAGCTTAGTGAAGGCCAAGACTGAATACTCAAAAGCAGACCGTATTCCCTTGTGAAGACTAAAAAAAAACCAAGCAAATACTACAAGATGTTAACAGACTTGAGCAGGTCCCTGAATGAAACGCAGCCATTGAACTGCTCCAGCCCAGGTAATAATACGGCAGAGAGAATGTTATTGCTTTATTCTATTTGTTTCGCTGACCGGGAATTGCTTTATTGAAATGATTGTATCCAAGAAGAAAACCATGAGAAAAACAATCAACTTCTTGATCCTGAACATGGCTATGTCCGACCTGGTTTATCCAATTTTCGTCTTTCCACAGTTGCTAACAGATTTGTACGTGGTTTCTTGGCTTGACAGTGGACCCCTTGGCCTGGTCTTATGCAAAATTTTATTTTTATTAGAATATATCTCGGCAACTGTGTCTGTTCAAAGTCTGGTTCCCATAACAGTAGATCGATTTGGAGCTGTGGTATTTCCCTCCGTTCCCCGCTCATAAGTTCAAAGCTCTGCCTCTTCTTCATTCTTGGCACGTGGATGTTTTCTATTACCATGATTCTCTTAAGCTTCTTCATGGTCGAACCAGTTAAGCTTCCTGAAAAGCGAGAGTGTTGGCTGATGTGGAGTGAAGTCTCAGGACATTCCTTGCTTCGAAATTACTTCTTGACTCTATCTGTTGTGTTCATCTCCGTTCCATTTACTTTGTTTATTATATTATATTTCGTAATATTTCTTAAGCTAAAGTCGCAGAAGGCGCCTGGTGAACAAACAGTTAATGCATGTTTCAATTTTACCTGTTACCATCCCCCCCGGGCAACCCCCGGGACAAGTCCAGCCCTTCGGGCCCGGGGGTGGGGAAATGTTTGAAACAGTTTTGTCCCGGGGGTAGGGGGGCGGGGCAAATCGAAAATAACTTCTCGTTTTTCTTGTGAAGCACGTCACTAGCTTATCATTTCTCAGTTGACACAATGGCGCCGGACCGCGTAGTGAAGACTGCTTATTTCCAGGGAAAATCTCTAGAATTTGTAGTAGACTGGTTGGAGAAGAATAATCTCTCGAAATTAAAATCTGTATTCAAAGGCACGTTTACTATAAATTGTTAAACGAAGGTGCGTTTGATGCGTACTGGAATGGATGGCGTTCATCACAAGCATAGAAATATTTCTTCAGCGTACTTGTATGAAACAGATGCACGGCTTGATATTAAACAGAGATCTCAATCCAGTGTTCTTGTGAAACAAGCTAAGAAAAACTCCTTTAAAATGCTGTCATCAATTTGCTCACCGGACCACTTTTGTGCATGTTCTATATTTAGAATAAAACACGCGGTGAAGAACATTTCTTTACTCGTGAGCCGAATGCCAGTGCGGTTAGACTTTTTTCTTCAGTTTTCTTTTTCAATGTAGTGTCCATGTTTTTTAATGCTATGTAATATCCTTCGTTCAGTAAACTCTAGAAAAACGTTGAAGTTCTTGTCAAAACGTCTGGTTGTGCTATTGTATATAAATCAATTTTGAACACAAAACAACGTATTTGTGGTCGATGAGGAGTCCCGGGGGTGGGGAATTGTCTCTTAATTACTGCGTGCCCGGGGGTGGGGAATACACCGCCAAGTAAGAAAAAAATTGCAAATCCCCGCGGGTGTGCCCGGGGGGGATGGTAACAGGTAGAATTGAACCCTGCATAACGCTGCAGAACAGCGAGCAAAAAGAAACAGTAATGTACTGAAGATGTCGATTGCCATTGTTTTAGGCTGTGCAGTGTGCTGGATACCCCTCAATATTTTTGTGACCTTGATTTTCTTTGGGGTAAGACTGACATGTAAACTTTACAACTATGGACTTCTTGCTCGTTTGTTGTCTCATGCAAGTTGTGCTATAAACCCTTGTATCTGTTTTACGTTTAGTGAAAAATTTCGCGAAGCTCTTGCGACTATTCTGATGGGAAAACACTAAAAAGACCGCGCAAAGTGCTATTCCTTCAGATGTTAACTTAAACGTGTTTCGCAACATATAATTGAAGTTTAATGCGATTTTTGATGGCGCTATTCAAAACAAACTACAAGTAGCAACCGTACATGTCCCCCCGCAAGGCTTAAGTTACAGCTCTTTTTACTTACTATCTGCGTATGCACTGTATCTCAAGAAATTTCCAATGCCATTTTAATAAAAAGACGCAAAGTATTATCTGACAGAGTAAGGCCTTTGTTTTATCTATATTGTACAGAGAATACTACGATTTTTTCCTTATAAATTAAATCTAGATCTGCTTTTAAATTGACAAGAAAATTCTAAGGTGCGAATCATACTTTGTTGCCAAATTGTAGAATGCACTCATCGATTGAATGTGAATAACAAACTGTCGTTGACTGATTCGGCAGCGTTCAAAAGACAAAAAAAAAAGACTAACGAGAATCCGGTGTTTATTCGCTATGCTTACATTGTATGAATGAACAAATATTGTCATAATAGGCTATTGAGTGAGATTTTTTCTCCTGCTATGTTTCCCTCAACCTGGCGATAATTACCCATTCTCTGGTCACTTGTCCTATCTAATTTCACCTTTGATTGGCAATTTTAATCTGGTTGTCCATCGTTTTTGTCTTGCTCTCTTGGACACTACACATGTTCTCTTTGCCAGTCTCCTGGCGGCTCTTATGAACCACTCGTCCCATTCAATCCCGGCGACTATTTCCAGCGCCATGAATCTTGCGAGAAAACCCAATCAAGCGAACGTGCTTGCAGGTTGTCTAAAACCCAGGCATTCTTTGGGCTCGTCACGCATTCCTCCTGGATTGCGTGACGAGTACACTAAGGACTTCTGCGTTGGAGGCTACAATAGCTCGCACGCTACACGTTTTTCGTTTCCGCAGGAACCATGAGCAGAAGTGGGGGTGGGGGAGGGAGGGGGATTACCGATTTCTTGTCACAGTCAGGACCTTGTCAGCATTGCACCAAAGAAGGCGACGTTGTGTTTTCATTTCGCTCCCGAAGGATGTAGTGTTACGTTGCATTTATCTTGCGTTATTGTCCACGGAATAAAAACCGTGAAAGGAGCTGCAATAAAAACAGCAGCATGTTTATTGCGGTGCCCCAACACCGTCCACATTTACAGCGTTGACAGTTCAAGTAACGCAGGAATAATGCAACCTTTTAAACCCAGATTCGCGCGCAAGTCTTAAGACTGTGCCAACAAAACCTTGACAAAGAAGCGTCCATTCAAATGAAGGTTGTCAAGTACTGCCTTCACGTGGTCTTGCATCTGCACAATTTTTTACAAAAATACATGTATTTCTGGCGGTTATGAGGTTGCCATTTTCCTCAGGAATGACAGGGTAAAGCCATACAAGTGATTATTTTCTCCGTTTGCTTGGTCTCTGGAAGGACTGTTTGCTTCCACCCGCGCGCACAGTGTGGAACTTCATGGCTAGTGTGTTGTCCTGCGTCCAGGCCGAATCCATCTGAAAGAACGATAAAAGCATAGCTAGTGTGAAACACCAAGACGGGTGGAAAAGATGTTGGACGCCTTTTACATGTACGGTTTCTCATGTACATGCATTCTTGGTTGGGGAGTTCAATTAGGGTAACCTCCGCTAACACAAGTTTCGACTGCAAGTATGTCTTGTAAAGTTATATTCTTTGTATTGCCCCCACACTTATAGAATTGATTAAGGCAGGCTAGAACGACTGTAAACACAGGCTGCCGGCAGAAGAAATCCAAACGATGGTATCTCTCCGAAATCGCTACAAACAAACAACACCACCACCACCATTAACAACAACAATATTTCTTGCCTCCTGTTATTCAGTAAATTTGGAACAACAAAAAGACAACAGCAACAACAACAACGAACACAAGCTACTAGTACTGTAAATGGTGTGAACCCAGGAGTCATCAGTCACTCTGATAATGACTTCCGCTCAGGTTGTGCAAACGTCAGTCAATGTCATCACAAACAGCCCTTCTCAGGACTACACTCAACTGGACGATCCTACTTCACGGCAAGAACGTCATGCTAGCCCACATATAAGGCACTAATGACATTACAATCCTATATGAATATATACACCACCTGATTAACGCACCTACCTCCACTAACACACACTTTCCTTCACTTGCACTCACTTTCCTTCATTTGTACTCACTTTCCTTCATTTGTACTCACTTCCCTTCACTTGTACTCACTTACTTTCACATTAGTGCCTTATATGTGGGCTAGCATGACGTTCTTGCCCTATAGGTGGGCTACCATGACGTTCTGGCCTACTTCACCGACTTGTGACAACCTACTTGGTATCTTGTGTGCTACACAATACCGTCAATAGGCAAGACTCACATTGCTCTGGTT